>OY725174.1:0-12500 GCA_963241965.1 Tortrix viridana
CTAACCTAACCTAACCTAACCTAACCTAACCTAACCTAACCTAACCTAACCTAACCTAACCTAACCTAACCTAACCTAACCTAACCTAACCTAACCTAACCTAACCTAACCTAACCTAACCTAACCTAACCTAACCTAACCTAACCTAACCTAACCTAACCTAACCTAACCTAACCTAACCTAACCTAACCTAACCTAACCTAACCTAACCTAACCTAACCTAACCTAACCTAACCTAACCTAACCTAACCTAACCTAACCTAACCTAACCTAACCTAACCTAACCTAACCTAACCTAACCTAACCTAACCTAACCTAACCTAACCTAACCTAACCTAACCTAACCTAACCTAACCTAACCTAACCTAACCTAACCTAACCTAACCTAACCTAACCTAACCTAACCTAACCTAACCTAACCTAACCTAACCTAACCTAACCTAACCTAACCTAACCTAACCTAACCTAACCTAACCTAACCTAACCTAACCTAACCTAACCTAACCTAACCTAACCTAACCTAACCTAACCTAACCTAACCTAACCTAACCTAACCTAACCTAACCTAACCTAACCTAACCTAACCTAACCTAACCTAACCTAACCTAACCTAACCTAACCTAACCTAACCTAACCTAACCTAACCTAACCTAACCTAACCTAACCTAACCTAACCTAACCTAACCTAACCTAACCTAACCTAACCTAACCTAACCTAACCTAACCTAACCTAACCTAACCTAACCTAACCTAACCTAACCTAACCTAACCTAACCTAACCTAACCTAACCTAACCTAACCTAACCTAACCTAACCTAACCTAACCTAACCTAACCTAACCTAACCTAACCTAACCTAACCTAACCTAACCTAACCTAACCTAACCTAACCTAACCTAACCTAACCTAACCTAACCTAACCTAACCTAACCTAACCTAACCTAACCTAACCTAACCTAACCTAACCTAACCTAACCTAACCTAACCTAACCTAACCTAACCTAACCTAACCTAACCTAACCTAACCTAACCTAACCTAACCTAACCTAACCTAACCTAACCTAACCTAACCTAACCTAACCTAACCTAACCTAACCTAACCTAACCTAACCTAACCTAACCTAACCTAACCTAACCTAACCTAACCTAACCTAACCTAACCTAACCTAACCTAACCTAACCTAACCTAACCTAACCTAACCTAACCTAACCTAACCTAACCTAACCTAACCTAACCTAACCTAACCTAACCTAACCTAACCTAACCTAACCTAACCTAACCTAACCTAACCTAACCTAACCTAACCTAACCTAACCTAACCTAACCTAACCTAACCTAACCTAACCTAACCTAACCTAACCTAACCTAACCTAACCTAACCTAACCTAACCTAACCTAACCTAACCTAACCTAACCTAACCTAACCTAACCTAACCTAACCTAACCTAACCTAACCTAACCTAACCTAACCTAACCTAACCTAACCTAACCTAACCTAACCTAACCTAACCTAACCTAACCTAACCTAACCTAACCTAACCTAACCTAACCTAACCTAACCTAACCTAACCTAACCTAACCTAACCTAACCTAACCTAACCTAACCTAACCTAACCTAACCTAACCTAACCTAACCTAACCTAACCTAACCTAACCTAACCTAACCTAACCTAACCTAACCTAACCTAACCTAACCTAACCTAACCTAACCTAACCTAACCTAACCTAACCTAACCTAACCTAACCTAACCTAACCTAACCTAACCTAACCTAACCTAACCTAACCTAACCTAACCTAACCTAACCTAACCTAACCTAACCTAACCTAACCTAACCTAACCTAACCTAACCTAACCTAACCTAACCTAACCTAACCTAACCTAACCTAACCTAACCTAACCTAACCTAACCTAACCTAACCTAACCTAACCTAACCTAACCTAACCTAACCTAACCTAACCTAACCTAACCTAACCTAACCTAACCTAACCTAACCTAACCTAACCTAACCTAACCTAACCTAACCTAACCTAACCTAACCTAACCTAACCTAACCTAACCTAACCTAACCTAACCTAACCTAACCTAACCTAACCTAACCTAACCTAACCTAACCTAACCTAACCTAACCTAACCTAACCTAACCTAACCTAACCTAACCTAACCTAACCTAACCTAACCTAACCTAACCTAACCTAACCTAACCTAACCTAACCTAACCTAACCTAACCTAACCTAACCTAACCTAACCTAACCTAACCTAACCTAACCTAACCTAACCTAACCTAACCTAACCTAACCTAACCTAACCTAACCTAACCTAACCTAACCTAACCTAACCTAACCTAACCTAACCTAACCTAACCTAACCTAACCTAACCTAACCTAACCTAACCTAACCTAACCTAACCTAACCTAACCTAACCTAACCTAACCTAACCTAACCTAACCTAACCTAACCTAACCTAACCTAACCTAACCTAACCTAACCTAACCTAACCTAACCTAACCTAACCTAACCTAACCTAACCTAACCTAACCTAACCTAACCTAACCTAACCTAACCTAACCTAACCTAACCTAACCTAACCTAACCTAACCTAACCTAACCTAACCTAACCTAACCTAACCTAACCTAACCTAACCTAACCTAACCTAACCTAACCTAACCTAACCTAACCTAACCTAACCTAACCTAACCTAACCTAACCTAACCTAACCTAACCTAACCTAACCTAACCTAACCTAACCTAACCTAACCTAACCTAACCTAACCTAACCTAACCTAACCTAACCTAACCTAACCTAACCTAACCTAACCTAACCTAACCTAACCTAACCTAACCTAACCTAACCTAACCTAACCTAACCTAACCTAACCTAACCTAACCTAACCTAACCTAACCTAACCTAACCTAACCTAACCTAACCTAACCTAACCTAACCTAACCTAACCTAACCTAACCTAACCTAACCTAACCTAACCTAACCTAACCTAACCTAACCTAACCTAACCTAACCTAACCTAACCTAACCTAACCTAACCTAACCTAACCTAACCTAACCTAACCTAACCTAACCTAACCTAACCTAACCTAACCTAACCTAACCTAACCTAACCTAACCTAACCTAACCTAACCTAACCTAACCTAACCTAACCTAACCTAACCTAACCTAACCTAACCTAACCTAACCTAACCTAACCTAACCTAACCTAACCTAACCTAACCTAACCTAACCTAACCTAACCTAACCTAACCTAACCTAACCTAACCTAACCTAACCTAACCTAACCTAACCTAACCTAACCTAACCTAACCTAACCTAACCTAACCTAACCTAACCTAACCTAACCTAACCTAACCTAACCTAACCTAACCTAACCTAACCTAACCTAACCTAACCTAACCTAACCTAACCTAACCTAACCTAACCTAACCTAACCTAACCTAACCTAACCTAACCTAACCTAACCTAACCTAACCTAACCTAACCTAACCTAACCTAACCTAACCTAACCTAACCTAACCTAACCTAACCTAACCTAACCTAACCTAACCTAACCTAACCTAACCTAACCTAACCTAACCTAACCTAACCTAACCTAACCTAACCTAACCTAACCTAACCTAACCTAACCTAACCTAACCTAACCTAACCTAACCTAACCTAACCTAACCTAACCTAACCTAACCTAACCTAACCTAACCTAACCTAACCTAACCTAACCTAACCTAACCTAACCTAACCTAACCTAACCTAACCTAACCTAACCTAACCTAACCTAACCTAACCTAACCTAACCTAACCTAACCTAACCTAACCTAACCTAACCTAACCTAACCTAACCTAACCTAACCTAACCTAACCTAACCTAACCTAACCTAACCTAACCTAACCTAACCTAACCTAACCTAACCTAACCTAACCTAACCTAACCTAACCTAACCTAACCTAACCTAACCTAACCTAACCTAACCTAACCTAACCTAACCTAACCTAACCTAACCTAACCTAACCTAACCTAACCTAACCTAACCTAACCTAACCTAACCTAACCTAACCTAACCTAACCTAACCTAACCTAACCTAACCTAACCTAACCTAACCTAACCTAACCTAACCTAACCTAACCTAACCTAACCTAACCTAACCTAACCTAACCTAACCTAACCTAACCTAACCTAACCTAACCTAACCTAACCTAACCTAACCTAACCTAACCTAACCTAACCTAACCTAACCTAACCTAACCTAACCTAACCTAACCTAACCTAACCTAACCTAACCTAACCTAACCTAACCTAACCTAACCTAACCTAACCTAACCTAACCTAACCTAACCTAACCTAACCTAACCTAACCTAACCTAACCTAACCTAACCTAACCTAACCTAACCTAACCTAACCTAACCTAACCTAACCTAACCTAACCTAACCTAACCTAACCTAACCTAACCTAACCTAACCTAACCTAACCTAACCTAACCTAACCTAACCTAACCTAACCTAACCTAACCTAACCTAACCTAACCTAACCTAACCTAACCTAACCTAACCTAACCTAACCTAACCTAACCTAACCTAACCTAACCTAACCTAACCTAACCTAACCTAACCTAACCTAACCTAACCTAACCTAACCTAACCTAACCTAACCTAACCTAACCTAACCTAACCTAACCTAACCTAACCTAACCTAACCTAACCTAACCTAACCTAACCTAACCTAACCTAACCTAACCTAACCTAACCTAACCTAACCTAACCTAACCTAACCTAACCTAACCTAACCTAACCTAACCTAACCTAACCTAACCTAACCTAACCTAACCTAACCTAACCTAACCTAACCTAACCTAACCTAACCTAACCTAACCTAACCTAACCTAACCTAACCTAACCTAACCTAACCTAACCTAACCTAACCTAACCTAACCTAACCTAACCTAACCTAACCTAACCTAACCTAACCTAACCTAACCTAACCTAACCTAACCTAACCTAACCTAACCTAACCTAACCTAACCTAACCTAACCTAACCTAACCTAACCTAACCTAACCTAACCTAACCTAACCTAACCTAACCTAACCTAACCTAACCAGTTGCGCTCCATCCGCCACCCCGAGCGCCACGAAAATCGGTCGTTCCGCAGCAGAAAAATCGAAAAAATAGGTTTTTCTACTCGTATCCTAACGAAAGTTACATCAAAAGTTGCGGGCAGACGTCGCGCGTGTACTGGTGCATGTGAAATTAGCCGGAAAGTGAAGAGAAAGTGAGAAAGTTACTCGAGAGTGCTAATTTTAAGGTTAAACAGTGTAAAAGTGCAATTACAACGTGACCAGTCGCAGTGCGGTAGCACTGCGATACACCGTTGAAAGCGTCTTGCTGAGACCTACGCTCCGAGCTTTTGACCGAGCTTCTCCGACCATCCACCGAAGCACAATCGCCAAAAAAACAAGTACCACGTGGCGGCGTGCTCCAAGAAGGAGACTAGCCACGAGCACCAAACTCAGCAGGATCAAGGCCCTCACCACCTGGACCCGCCCGGTACATTGTTTTAAATTTTTGGACTTATATTTTTAAAGTTATTAAATTTACAAAAACTAAAGTTTGCAAGACAATAACTTTGAAACTTCAGGCAGACCATATAGTTTTTATTGAAGATTCCGTTGCGCGCTAGAACATAGACTGTGACTGCAAAAACTCAACATTTTTTGGACAAATATCAGTGATTAATTGACATTTTCTTGAAAAATCACTAAATTAGAAAAATTTTATATTTTTTAATCATTTTTTCATTGTTTTTTATATGTGTACTGTGACCTGTTATTTCTTCTATATTTTGCGATTTTTTGAAAATTTTTTCGTCAAGCCGTTTTGGAGATACCGAATTTTGAGTGTTTTTTGGCCATAATTCAAAAATTAATAATAATTATTGTTTTTTGACATCGTAAATAGTTTTACTATATATATTCCAACTCCGAAAAGCCCAAACGCGAACTTCCCATCTCTAAAAACCGCGGGATACCGAAAATCCGCCATTTTAAAAATTTTGGTATCTTTTTTAAAATCGGAATTTCTCATGAACGGCTTGACTTAGAAGACCCGGACTTTTTCCTAAAGTCATAGAATAAGTCGCTCAACACTTTGTTTTGGGTAAAAACCCAAAATCTCAAAATTTTTTATTTTGAGCTGAGACCGCTTTCAGAGGAAAGAAAAGACCAAGCCACACCTAGTAGTGAAGGTCCGGACTCTCTACGACCATTGGTTGCAGAGATATAAGCCGCCAAAGTTTGACTTTGACACTTCGGCGGCCATCTTGTTTTTCTTTACATCTCAATATCTCGGCAACCAGTGGTCCTGGAAGCCTGCGGATTTTGAAAAGGGCATAAGGGCACAAACATCTACCCCATTTCTCAGGTTTCAGGCAAATCGGGGCCCTAAATTTACAGGACTCTGAAAGCGGTACCAGGCGATAGGAAAGGTCCGGCTTCACATAAAAAGTCGAAGTCCGGAATTTCTACGACCACCAGAAAGGGAGATATCGCCCTTCAAAGTCAAGCTTTGACAGTTCGGCCGCCATTTTGGAAATTTTTAAACTTGAATATCTCCCAAACGGGAGATAGTAGAAATTCGGGATTTCCACTGGGGGTAAGTGCAGACCATACACTGCCTAATATTTTGGGTCTCGGGCACCTCCCGAAGACCAGAAATTTTTAATCTAAAAGTGGGCCCAGAGGACGGGAAACGTCAAACCAAGAAAAACAAGCCCAATCACGAGCGTTTTGGGCCAGCGGTTCCGGAGATACGGCAAGATACCGAATTTCGGTATCCAGCCTGGGGAGATACCAGAATCTTTGGGAGCCCATTACTCCGGTCCCCCTGGAGACAATATAGCCGTAATTGGGTTTGTTGGAAAGGGCTTGGAGAGACCTTTAAGTTGGACCCCAAAAAACGACTCTATATAGAGTCGAAAAATTTTTTGGCGTAAAATTGATATTTCTGACTCCGGGAGGTGCTCTGGCACCTTAAAAAGTGGTACCCACAAATACCGACAGAGTCTACGACTCTACATTTTCCTTTTTTGCTTTTCTTTTCTTTTATTTGTTTCTCGTGTATTTGTTTGTATTTTTGTATAGATATACTGTAATTAGACCCCGACCATTTGCTCTGGCAGCAAACTGAGACAGAGTCTCTGACTCTATGATATTTATTAACACCCAAAAAATTGACTTTGTCTCTCTCTGGCAAACTCGGGGCGAAGCTTTATTGGTGCCCCCAAAGACATTTACTTGTCTCTATTGAGAAAGTAAAATAATATAGTTTAAGATTATATAACTTATACAAACCTTACTTGTATTATTTACACCCTATAAAGAGCGTATTAAATCTACCAACATGTTCGGAATTAGAACTCCCGCAAATAAAAACTCCCAAAACTCCCAAACACCGACAAAAGCAGAAAAAGCTGGCGAGACACCACCCTCCAAGGTGAGGCGCAGCATCGGGGAATGGGAGTCCGGCATACCGGGACCATCTTCCAAACCCCCATCCCAGGCGACATTGACGGCCCAGGTGACACCTCAAAAACAAAAAATAAAACAACAACCACAACAGCAGGCAATGGGGGCCGTTACAGTGACAAAAACGAGAAAAAACCCCCCCACCCCCAGTCCCATTAAAACAACAAATGAGGCTGAGGCAGTGTACCCAAGTAGAGTGGCGGAGGCTGCCGAGGTCCACAGGAAAGGCCTGGAAAACCTCGGCAGGTTCCAAAACTTGAGAAAAGATATTAAGCTGGAAGTAAAAAAGGCCCTGGACCGTCTATATGACTTAACCAAAACAGTGCCGGCGGCACGAAGGTTAGAAAAAGATTTGGGGAAAGAGAGTGAAAGAAGAAGAGTGGAAGTAATGACACAAACGAACTCTATAGAAGAAGTAGAGAAACAAGACAAGAGTGAAAATGAGAAAGAAAGACATAATAAATGGATGATGGAAACATTGAGAGAAAACAACAGACTCCTTAAAGAAAACGAAAAGAGAATGGAGGAACTCCAAAAACAGATAGAGGGACAGAAAGAAGCCATAGAAAAGGCATCCTACGCGAGTGTAGCAGCGAGACTACCAAGGGCTGGCGGCACACCGGAGCGGACCGCGCTGCACTCCGTAGTGGTAACATCCACGAATGAGCAGGATACGGGAGAAGAGGTGATGGAGAGAGTAAGACAGGCGGTAAACGCTAAGGAGGGATGGATCAAAGTAGAAAGAGTGAGGAAAGCGAAAGATAGGAAGGTAGTAATGGGGTGCGAGACGAAGGAAGATAGAAGAAAGATAAAAGAGAGGCTGGAAACAGCAGGAGTCAACCTTGTAGTTGAAGAAGTCCAAAATAGAGACCCACTGCTGATACTCAAGGGCGTACTATCGAGGCACAGCGACGAAGAGGTGATGACGGCCCTCAAAAATCAAAACCCAGAGGTCTTCCGCGGCCTAGGCAACGAGGAGGACAGAGCGGAAATAAAATACCGCAAGAAAACACGAAACCCGCATACCACCGACATAATCCTGACGGTCTCCCCCACTATATGGAGGAGAGCTACGGAAAAACAAAAGCTGCGAGTAGACCTGCAGAGGGTACATGTAGAAGATCAATCCCCCCTGGTCCAGTGCTCAAGGTGCTTGGGCTATGGGCATGGCCGCAGATTCTGCAAAGAGACGGAGGACGTCTGCAGCCACTGTGGCGGACCGCATTTGGGCGCTGAATGCCCGGACAGGGTGCTCGGGACCGCGCCAGAATGCATAAACTGCAAGCGGGCCAAAATAGAAAACTGCGGCCACAATGCATTCAATAAAGTATGCCCCATAAGAATAAAATGGGACTCCATAGCCAGAGCCTCAACCTCCTATTGCTAAAGTTGACACAAGAGACACCACCAGATACCAAATCATCCAGGCAAACCTCCGACGGAGCAAGCAGGCCACGGACGAAGTGCTACTGGAAGCCCATAATAGAAAAGTAGCAGTTGTACTGATGCAGGAGCCCTATGTCGGAAACATAAGAAAAATGAAGAGCTACAGAGGAGTGAGGATCTACCAGAGCTCTGGCACCGAAGACGGTACTGTAAAGGCATCAATCGCAGTAATGGACAATAATATCGATGTACTGCAACACCCAGAACTAACCACCAACAACATCGTGGTGGTTACGATCAGAACCAGAGCCTGGGCAGTTATCCTCGCATCCTATTACTTTGAGCCCGACAAACCCATAGAGCCGTACCTGGAACAACTCAAAAGTATTAATAAAATGGCAAAAGGAAAACTTGTAGTCGGAGGAGATGCAAACGCAAAGAGTATCTGGTGGGGTAGCGGAGAGGAGGACCACAGAGGAGAACAGCTGAGCGGAGGACTCCTGGAAATGGGCCTTCAAGTCTTAAACAGCGGTGACATCGCGACTTTTGATACCATACGTGGAGGAGTAAGATATAGTAGCCATGTTGACGTGACAGCGTGCTCCGAGGATATCCTGGAGCTAGTTGACGGGTGGAGAGTGCTGGAAGCACTCACTTGCTCGGACCACAACGGAATAACTTTCGGTATTAACCTACAAAAATCGACAGGTACAAGTATAGACAGGACGACAAGACTCTATAACACAAGGAAAGCAAACTGGGAGCAATTTCATGAGAAACTGCCCCAAATTATGCGTGACAAAAAACTAACAAGAGACGAACTAGACAAAATAGACAACACGACAGACTTAGAACTGACAGTACAGGAATACACCACAGCAATTACAGAGACATGTAAACTAACAATACCGAATAAAAGGAAAAAGGAAACGCTTACTATTCCGTGGTGGTCCGAGCAACTCGCAGCCCTGAAGAAGGAAGTCGCCACCCGAAAACGGAGAATCAGGAATGCAGCACCAAACCGCAGACAGACGGTAGTCAATCTATATCTGAAAGAAAAAGAGAAGTATGAGTTAGCTGTCAAGGAAGCGATCGAACAAAGCTGGAAAGACTTCTGTGGGAAGCAAGACAAGGAAGGAATGTGGGAAGGGATTTACAGGGTGATCGGAAGGGTAACGCGTAGGGAAGAAGATCTACCGCTGACGAAAGAGGACAAGACATTGGATGCGGAAGGCTCCGCTAGACTTTTGGCAGAAACCTTCTACCCAAAAGACACAAAAGACAGCGATACCACAAAACACATGCACATAAGATCCCTAGCAGACACGGTAAACGATGGTGAACATGGTGAACATGACCCCCCGTTTACGCTGGAAGAACTAAACATCGCTTTAAAATCCTTCAACCCCAAGAAGGCCCCCGGAGCCGACGGCTTCACAGCTGATATATGCTCCCATGCGGTAAAGGTGGACCCCGAATACTTTCTGGCTCTCCTTAATAAGTGTATGGCATACCATTACTTCCCAAAGATCTGGAAAGAGGCGACGGTAGTTGTGCTAAGGAAGCCAGGTAAAAACTCCTACACCACGCCAAAATCTCACCGACCAATCGGACTGTTGCCCGTACTAGGCAAGACATATGAGAAAATGTTGATGAATCGCCTCAAGTACCACATAATACCTCGGATCAGCACTCGGCAGTATGGTTTTATGCCACAAAAAAGCACGGAAGACGCCCTCGTCACGCTAATAAAGCGCATTCGCAACAAATTGACACAAAAGAAACTGGTCACATTGGTCTCTTTAGACATAGAGGGCGCCTTCGATAGTGCTTGGTGGCCAGCAATAAAAACCAGACTGGCAGAGGAAGAGTGTCCCGTGAACTTGAGGCGAGTCATCAGCAGCTACCTCAGTGAGAGAATGGTGGAGGTCCGGTACGCGGGAGCGACGCATAAAAGGAGCACCGAAAAAGGATGCGTCCAAGGATCCATAGGAGGACCAATCCTATGGAATCTGCTGCTGGACCCGCTCCTTAAGTTACTGGAGAACAAAGGGTTCTACTGTCAGGCTTTCGCGGACGACGTAGTGCTGCTTTTTGACGGAGAGAAGGCCCAAGAGATCGAGAGACAGGCTAGTATCGCCCTCGAACATGTTCAGGCGTGGGGTGCCGAAAATAAGCTAAAATTTGCACCTCACAAAACTAGCGCAATGGTCATAACCAAGAAGCTAAAATTCGACACACCACGCCTGAGCATGGGAGGAGTCGATATCGAAATGTCTCCGGAAATTAAGATCCTTGGGCTGACCATCGACAACAAGCTGACATTCAACTCTCACGTCTCAAATGTATGCAAAAAAGCCGCGGGAGTCTACAAGTTGTTAACCAGAGCGGCACGTGTGAGCTGGGGATTGAGCCCTGGAGTCATACGGACCATCTATACCGCAGCAGTGGAGCCGGTGATAATGTATGCCGCTGCAGCATGGGCACCAGCAGCCGAAAAGCTCGGGGTACGCAAAAAACTAAGTGCAGTCCAAAGAGGATTCGTGCAAAAAATGTGCAAGGCCTATCGCACGGTGTCGTTAAACTCGGCTCTCTTGCTGACAGGCACGCTTCCCCTTGACCTCCGGATTCAAGAAGCAGCTTCTCTATATGAAGCCAAAAGGGGAGCCCCTAGACAAGAACTGGCCGGCAGGGAAGTCGAGAGGATGACACCGGCATTGCAGGCCCCTCACCCCACGGAACAAATGTTGCTGGAGTTTAATAGTCTGGCAAACGGAGAACAATATTCCCGCCATAGTAACTATGGTGTAAGAATATTCACAGACGGCAGTAAAATTGAAGGCAGAGTCGGGGCGGCAATATCCGTTTGGGATAGTACCACGGAGATTAAGGCCCACAAATTTACTTTGCCGACATACTGCACCGTATATCAGGCTGAGCTATTAGCCCTTAATAAAGCATCAGAAGTCGCGCAAAAACACAGCGGAGTCACATTCGGGATCTACAGCGACTCTAGAGCGGCACTCGAAACTATCACCAACCCTTGTTCCCCCCATCCACTTGCAGTCAAAACAAGGGAAAACATAAGACACTGTAAATTCCAAAACAAGGAAGTCTCCCTGTTTTGGATTAAAGCGCACATCGGATTGGAGGGGAACGAGAGAGCCGACCAACTCGCAAAAGAGGCCGCTCTACGATCAAATAGAAGGCCGGAATACGATCTCTGCCCGGTCTCATTTGTAAAGCGTAACATCCGAATGGATACGCTGAGCGAATGGGACAAGAGATATAAAACGGAGGAAACGGCATCCGTAACTAAAATGTTTTTCCCGGATGTTCTTGCGGCATACAACACCACGCGCCAAATCGAATTCGACGGACTGACCACGCAGATATTAACGGGACATGGTGGATTCTCCTCGTACCTGCACCGATTCAAGTGCAAGGAGAGTCCATCGTGCATTTGCGAACCCGGAACGGATGAAACCGTGGAACATCTAATTCTGCATTGCCCTGTTTTTGCCCGAGAGAGACATAACGTTGAACAACAATTAGATGAGAAATTAGAAGTAGGAAACCTACCCC